>JADWOT020000004.1:21001406-21023406 GCA_036345935.2 Taenia hydatigena
ATTACTCACGTCCCTCTTCAACCGATTACTTTATTTTTTGACCTTTGCATTTTAATGGGACAATACAACACATGTTAAAGTACATAATTGTACTCAAAACCGCTTCCACAACTTTTGTGCACGTCAGCTGTAAACACGTATGCAGCTGCTCGTTTTAAAGTATTTTCAATACAATTACTTTAAAGCTTGCATATTTAATTCGTTCTCATGGTTTTTTAGGAAAAGGATTTTAAACGCCCACTGTAGCACTTTGTTTGTTTAAACTATTGGTTTCGACCAAGGTCACAGGGGTGGTCATATTGCTCTAACTGCGTAGGCTGGTCTTTGGGCCATGCCAGCAGCTTATTCCCCTCTGTCCGTTGAATATACATATTTTACTCTAGCATTCTGCCTTCTTTTGCCTTCGAGGGAGTCTCAGGACACTGCACCTACTGTAGAGGGTTCCTCCTCTTCCTCCTTACCGCCCTTGTTACTGGGAGTCTGAACACGTTTCGACACCTTTATTATGGATAAGGGAGAGGGTACAGCGGGACCTTGTAGGAGATTTCAGGACGGGGATAAGTCGCGCTCCTGAGAGTCATCACGCCGCTTCGCAACCAGGTTCAAATTGTTCTCCCGCCTCTGGTCTGCAAAGCATATCGAAAGAACATTAGAATTACACCTATGGCTTGTCTGATTCGTCAGTTTCAAGGTCGCCGTTGCGTGTATGTGGAGTGTCTGTAGGCATGCAGTGTTCTTTATTGATCAAAATAACGCTAGGATCTCGGGTAAAGAGGCTCAGATTGTTGAAAGAAACGGGGAAAACTGCCAAAACATTTGCTTTTCTTAGTAGTGATGATGGTACGGAATTGAAGTTCGATGCGAATGTGTCTGTTTCTGATGCTGCATCCGATAAGTTTCGGTAGTGAATGAAGGTCACAAAATTTGAAATTAAACTTTTCTTCCATTCCGTACTCTGCTCAGGTAAGAGTGAATTCCATTTCGTTGGTTGCCTTTGTTTTTTGGGTCTTAACGTTTTAATTATAGGTACTTAAGGCGATGGACCAACATTATCGTTTTTTCTTATGTCTTCACAACTAATGTCATAACATTTGTGTCATCAAAGTTGTTCAACCACCCATTTGGGTAAAATCGATCGCGCTTATGGAGTTCGGTGCAGATACAGTTGTGGCATCTTTCAAAAAGGTACTTGACTACGCTCTTCTCCACCGACGGACCCATGCGCCTCTTCTGCATTGTCGCCAAGTGTAAGTTGAACAAACACAAGCCGAGGTAGCAAATATTCTACTATGACCAGGATTTCGGTGTGTGGCTCATACCGCCCTTAAATTAGGTTTCAATCTGCTGATTTGATCGGTAGGTTTATCGCGGGACTTCGCCATGATTGTAATTGTTTCTCCACACTTCATTCTGATTCCATAGGTGTGGAGACGTTTTTAGGTTCGGAAACTCTTGGCTGGGGTGATAGGTGCGCCATTGTAAACGGAGAAGAATACACACCTAACGCAGTACTCCAGCTTTGTGCTCCCCAAGTTTGCAGATGACGCATATATTGCTGAGACTACCGGTGCTGGCGTGTATTTTGGTGATCGTTGCTTACTGATGATTCTTCGGTAAAACCGTCGGAAGTCTGCTAAATGCGGTGAGGTGTGGTGATTTCCACGCCCATGACATCGTGGACAGAAAGCACCAATCGTCAGTGCAAGGTTGTGGATGCACGGAGGATGGTGCTCGCCAAGTTGTAAGTTTGCCGAATCATGTATAGATCTATTTGCATTGCAATGTGTTGAATTTTAGCTCGTCAAGTTTGACGAGGTATGCCTCCTCGTAGTTACGTGTAGTCTTTTGCGTCTGCAGCAGGTACGGACGACTGGGTAGAAATCACACTTGGGTGACTTAAGGCTAACTGTGCCTTCTTTAAAGCCGCTTTTCACTTTCCCATTTCTTATGTGGTCCATTTGTTTGTGTAGATCTTGAGCGGGCGTTTTTGCCAATTCTGCCACTGTATTTAATGGCTCTAGTAACCATTAAATACAGGCAGATCTGATATTCATGCCCAGTGACACATAATTACGCCAATGATCGAATTTATCTATCTTTTTAATTGATCGTGCCACTTGATTTTTTGTTTACTTCTATGTATCCATGGTAATCATAGTAATTACGGGTGGGACAAGTTGCTGAAGTGTGCATTTCACTGCATACTGAAGCTATTGTTAACTGATGAAGTATGCTGAATGTTGATAAGTATGCCGCAGCAATCTGCGTCTTAGCACGTATAATTATCTGGAGTGAAATATAAGTCCTACCCCCAAACATGCGCTCTTTTTAAGCCATAGTAGTTGTTGAGGTACTACGCACTGGTGCATCGCCTAAGCATCTTTCACAAAATATACTTTTCATTAGAAGGTTCGTCACTGCCCTACTCCTTTTTATCGTTTTGCAAATTTGAAAAAAAACTTTTTCCCAAAGTGCATGTACCATTTTAGCCCTTGTCCAATTTTATGGAGTTGTCAGGCAATTTTGTTGGTTGTTTGACCTGATGTTATTGTATTTATGAGAGTGAAGACAGAGGGCGCAAAAGACACCACCATGTGTGGACCTGATTTTGTTTAGTGTTTTCGGCCAATCCAGCGAACTTCGCGCGGTTGTTATCAGCATAAGAAGCCTAAAGATGTGGCGTAATGCTGATTACCTCAAAAGCAACGTAATAATCACCTGTCTTAATGATGTAGTAGCCTTTGCGTGGTCTTCGCCCTTCTTTTGGTCGTAGTGATAGTTGGTCTTCACAGTATTATCATTTTTGCCATGGGGCCATTGGTTGATTGACGGGTTGCAGAGGCGTTGACAAGGTGTGGGTTCGATCTCGTCCACATTTTAGTGCACTTAAGAGCACAGTAATTCATTTGTTTGTTTATGCTTCGCTTACCCGTTTATGTGGCTATTCGACTGTTAGGAGCTCAAGTAGCCACTCCCTTCTTACAGTACTGTTTGAGGTATCTATTCTTTATTTCTGAGTGCGCGTTTTAGCCACTTTATACTGCGTTAGTATTTGCAAAAATATGTATGCACGTACTTCTGTTACCATGGTTGCGTCCCAACGTCTCATTTAATTGAATGTCAAAGCGATGATAGCTGGAGGAGGAGGGCCTTTTGTATAAAAATTATAAAATCCTACTAATTATTGGGCTTAATTTGGTATAATTGGCGTTTTGGACCTTTAATTTGGCAGGAATGTATGCTTTAAATGGGGAATTACCTACCAAACCTGGAGGTATCACCTAACAGCACTGACTGCGAATCTTGCCTCTGCTATTGCTCTGCACTTACCAAGCAGGAGTGGGTTGCAGCTCTTGTGTTCTAAGTGTGCATTATTTGATAAACAACATGCCTTTACCATTTGTCAGCGGGTCCTTGTATTTATAATACGTGGCAAAAGATGTATTGTTTTCATTATGCTGATGCTCGTGTTGGTGGAACATATATCAAGGGTATGAAATGCTACACTTTGATTACGCATTGGCTTCGAGACTGCGGTTTTGTGCCGGTATTCACCTTGTGAAGCGTTTTATCTAGAGCCTCAGTAATCACTTAGTCAAGGATTCAGCTTTGCCATGGGTTGGTGTTTGCGGTGAACCCAGAAGCAAAGGGATATCCACTCAGGGGCCGGTAACTACTTCAAAACTTTTGAACCACCACACATACCGTGCCTTGTAGCAATCTCAGATGCTTACTGTTTCAGGTGCTTTTGAATAATTTGGGTTTGCATGTTCTAGTTTTGCAGCGCGTCGTATATCCACGCATTGGATTTTCTATTTTTTTTCTGCTTTTTATATACGACGAGCTTACCGTGGTGGTGAATTAGCGTTTAGTGAATCAGTGGAATGATAGGCATTGCAAGATTTTTTAGCCACCTGCGGAGGCGTCTCTTTAGCCCTGCAATGTGGATCTTGCCATGGACAATACCGGTGCGTTTGATGGCATAGCAATAGATGCGACAGGTGCCACCTTTTGTGCACAAGTATTGAGTGATCGCATGACCGCATGCCAAAGAGACAAGACGAGTGTGAGAGTAGCGTTGATAGGACAGCTTATTGTCTCGTTGAGGATGGTGAATTGCGGTGGTGATTAGACAAACACTGTAAAGACGGAGATAAGGAGAAGTGCTGCGGACCTTTTTAAAAATCTAGTCTGAGCTTTTTTCGTGAACTTGGGCTCGTTCAATTTTTCTGTTCGTGGTGTGTGTTTCTGATCTTGCTAGCTACCCATATTTTGTTGCATCTTTTTGTACCATTTACCATATTGCCTGCTTATAATGCATAAAACTTATTTTTTTGTAGTGTCGTACACGTATAAGCATAACTCTCAACGTTTATGCATACACATAAGGCATTTTTATTAAATGTGGTCTATTAAACAATTTGGCAAGTTTTTGTTATCGAAAGACTACACTGTTTCACGTTCATGATACTGAACAATTACGAAAGGGGTTAAATTAAGTTGCCCCAGTGGTATGTTTGTGGATTAGTTGAATAAGAAGGGATTACGCCGAATAAGGCCTCATTTGTTGCAAAAAATGATGAAATCTGCTAACCGCTTGGCTTTACTTGATGCTAAATTTATCGCGGCTCAAAGTACGAAAAGAATAAGTTTTTTTCGTGGAGCATTATGAGATAAGCGTTGGAGGCACTAGTGGACAGCGCTAGGTGCTAATTTTGCACATAAAACTTGTCAGCACAGTACTTCTGTATTGAAGGAATCGACCGTGTGGAGGATGGTGACCAACACTCATTCCGTGGCTTTGGTTATGGGACGCTTTTCAACCTCATCACAGATGCATCGGACTGCTAACAGCATCCATCGCTGCAATGGAAAATTAGAATGTGAACGCAGAAGTTGATCCATGGGAAGCCACCGAGACCGCACCAAGCACATTTGAACTCGTCGTTGTTGTTGACGGCAGCTGCGATGCTGCATTTATTTGACAAATCAACCCTATCAAAAGTTCCTCTGCTCAAATCTTCATTCATGCACGTCATAAGCAGCGCGGCTCTGTGCTTTGAGAAAGTATGAATGGGTGGGTGCAATGTGTGGGGGTCACGCGAGAGCGAAACAAGGACAAATCGGTAACTCGGTAAGCTTGTTGGACAAATTGAACCAAGTGTTGTCATCAGCTTACAGTCGCCTTTAACATTGTTATGAGGTGAAGCTAATATGAGGTAGTTGTGTAGCTATATTACGTGGCTTTATACGATCCATTTTCATGCTCGATAATCGTTTGGGCAGTCCATCGACACGTATTCACGTACACACAACCTATCCAATGGGACCTTTTTTTTGATTTTCACATGTGTGAGTTGGAGTGAGTGGGGTGAAACCGAACAGTCGCAATGACTGCATGCCTCACTTGTTTCAGCCGATTATAACGTATACATTTTGTGCCACATGAACTTGTGCAATTTTGGGATTTGTGTGTGTGTATGTGTGTGTTTGCTGTTTAAAGGCCATCTGTCGGTTGCTGGCGCTGCCTAAGGCAGGTAGTTGAGCTTTTCGTCACATGCTTCCCATGAACCAGTAGATTTCAGACTAGTAGCGTAGCATTGGCAGGAATTTCAGGTTTTTGCTTCTAGATCAGTGCCCACTCTGTTAGTCATAGACATGCGTGCTGGTCAGTGCATTCTCGTCATCCTCTACGGATTGAAGATGAGGAGGAGACTGGATATGCAGCTTTGTTACCAGGAAAGGCACAATGGACAGCTCTGGATAAGCTGAAGGGAACCATGTAATGCGCCGGAGGTTTACTTAATGACAGGTGTTGGTGATAGGGCCATTTAGTTGCCCAGCCGTTGTACCTTAGCTGAGTGGGTCGATGTGTATGTTGCCCGAGTATTGTGCCTCATTTTGTGTCTTCGGGGCGGGACAGCCAGGCGATTCAGGAAAACCGATGTCATTATTCATGACCTTTTATCATGTTGTCGAATAGATGGACACTATATTTTAAGGTAATCGGTCTACATTGTCAATGAATTTAACTAAAGGAGGGAATCGTCGAATCATATAACAGATTTGTGTGCGAAGGGCGAACTCACTGTTCTTTTGGCGAAATCTTTCCATAGTATCGGCTTTTGTGAGGTAAAACACCGGCAATTCCGAGTCATCCTTTGTTAGAGGGTATAAAAAGCACGTCTTTAAAGATGTTCCCGTATAACCGCATAAATCACCTTCAGTTTGCACTGACAAATTATACCACCTATCGGCGACACAACTCTCCCGTCCTCTATCGAAATTCAGTCTCCGTTTAACAGGATGACGGTTGACACGCCCACACCAACAAATGAAATGTCAGGAACACACACTTCCAGCTATTCCCTCCTACTTGCACAGACATGCAAGCTCTACGCAGTTGACCTATGGCGGCAATAGCAATCGCATTTGCTCAACGGTACCGTCTACAGAAGTGGCACTACAGCAACATTTAGATCTCCTCGGAGAGAGGAAAGATCGGGAGTTCACTCAATCAATGTGTGGCCCCACCCCTCTCTCTCCTTCTTGGCATGCATGCCCCTGCACAAAGTGGTTAGGACCATCTTGCTAAGCAGTAGCATGTCACTTCTCTAACAACTTGTGACGCACCCAACAGGCTGATCGGAACAACAACTATAGACTACCTGCACACACACTTACCACCCGTGCCGCCAACAATAATCAAGTGCCACCCAACAAACTAAAACATTTCAGTACCTTCTGAAGCAGAATATGACGCAGCTGTCAGATATCCATACAAACGAGCGACGACCAACAGTACTTCCATTCTCGATTGGACATCCCCATCACCGCTTAATACGTACGTACTGCAATGCCCCTACCCCCTCCCCAGCGTCCTCCCCCCTCGAAGAATACGCGGAAGCGGGCGGAGTCGATAGTCATTAAGCATTTCCGGTTTCTCGCACAAATCGATCACAGCCAGGTAATGAGTCGCTCCACTTACATTAAAACACACTCGGACGTCGTGAAAAACGCTTTAAGCATTAGCCAAACGATTAGCAATTGCTACAGTAAATCGTATGAAAGCTCACATTTACATATGAAGCCACATAATATAACCACACTTCCGATTGCTTTACAGCCACTTCATATCGGCCTCGCCTCATATCATATTACTGCTGTTAAAGGCGACAAAGCCTGACCATCCTGGATTTTAAAAGACAATACGAACAACCAAAACTAATTAATACAGGATGATAACATTTCATTCAAATATTCTAATATACTGTTCCACAGGGGAGTGCTTACACGCGTGGCATCCACACATTGCATCCAGTTCTTCATGTACTTTCGTCAAGCACAAAACCGCGCTAGCTGCTCATGTCCTAGGTTATTGAGTAGTCAGCACGGAGGAGCAACGGAAATTCCATCTCCGTCGATTGCTCGACTCATTGTGGCATCACAGCTATCAATGTTGAAGACAGACACCTGCAATATTTCGCTCCGCATCCACTTCGGCATCAGATACAGCCACGTTTGCGGTAGATCCTCACCTTTTTCAACAAATGAGACTTAATTCGCCACAATATTCCACCTTTATTGAAACAGGCCACTATCGAACAAACCACCAAAACGACTTAAATCAGTCCCCTACACAATTGTTTGGCAGTGAAAATGACGCGCCTTTTAGTATGCATAAGACATGGAAGGGCATATGAAAAAATGTTAAGAACCTGTCGCTGCACAAAAACGCACCCTGAATTTTTTACGGCATGAAAACACGAAAGAAATTCACGAGCTGCATTTCAATATTACCCGAATAACGCATTGAGAAATATCAAGCGTGAGATTCACATTCGATGCTGTTAGCAAAAGCCTTCACGCTTGCCAGATAATGCTGAACTAGAAGCATTCATTTGCGTCAAATTAAAGGCCCAAAACGCCATTTTCGACAATTAAATCCCAATATTTATCACGATTTTCCAATTTTTATACAGAGCCTCCCCAGCCGAAACCCAGGCATATTTACAACTGCGGATAAATTCCCGCGAGGATGAATATTTAAGCTAAGAGCGCGAGAAGTATTCGGCATAATAAATAAGACCAAATATTTTATGTGTTTCAAAATACGATTAAGTTGGTGACGTTAACGTAATTTGCCCTTAACATTTATTAGACCAAATTTGATATCGAATTCCTGTAAGGGTAACATATGTGCTTGCATGTATACGCACATTTTACGAAGCTTCAAATCAAAATAAAACAGCATAAAACACGTTTTAAACAACAATGTTTGGTAAGAATACCTAACAACAATGTTAGGCGATAAGTTAGTTAGCATTAGCTTAGTTATGTCGGAATTCGCATAAAGCAATTAGAGTGGATTTGTAGTACTTTGTTTGTTAGAGCTACCGGTTTCGGTCAAGGTGATATAGGTGGCCGTACTGCGCTAGCTGGCCTCCGGGTCATGCCAGCAGCCTTTTTCCCTCTGTGTGTTGAATATATATTCTACCCTGGCATTCTGCCTTCTTTTGCCTTCGAGGGAGCCTTGGGACGCTACATTGGTGGCAGCGGAAAGCGGACCCGACTCTACAGGGTTTTTATCCCGATCTCTACCGCCTGCGGTATGTTACAGCGGCGCGAAAGAAGTGCATGTGCTACGGATGGGCCACGAACGACGTCCACCTCCGGCATCTACCCCTTCTCCGTGTTCAACAAGAAAGCTATCAACAACTGAAGCGACACTAGCCATTGACCACCTGAAAAGTTTCGTCCCGAAGGGTACCCCTAATATATTTGCTTAAGGAGATCGGCGTGCTAACGCCTCCCTACGGACATACTGATGGTCGGCAGAACCACTTGTTCTGGACTTTTTTTCCAAGCCAAACGAAACCCGAAGTGCAATGCACTGCCAAGAGGGATCACTGACATTGGTGTTAGGCATCGCCTCAATCGCGTCGAATGTCGGCGACTGGCATGGTTAGCTCGTGGGTGCTTGCTGCAGCACTGAGTATGTTGTGATGGCTGACGCGGGAGATGTACCGAGGGGCGCGTCGGTTTCGGTCAAGGTGACAGAGGTGGTCGTACTGCGCTAGCTGCGTGGGCTGGCCTCCGGGCCATGCCAGCAGCCTAATTCCCTCTGTTCGTTGAATATGTATTCTACCCAAGCATTCTGCCTTCTTTTGCCTTCGAGGGAGCCTCGGGACGCTACAGATTTTGCGTGCCATTGGCACTCACAGTTCAATAGCTTTTATGGTGTTAATTATACGATTTCTTATGATAAGGGTGAGCTAGGTCTTCGTCTCCGTCTTTGTACACCATTTACCGCTCGTACTTATAATTCTTTCGTGGATCTGGATGCCCGACATTAAACAGTTACTTTTCAGAGTGCAGTGTTTGTCGCTGTGTCCACATGCACTTGAGGAATTTGCGATTTCACCATAAGTCTACCAGTTGCCTTTGAACTACTCCAGAACAGGTTTGCCTCTAGTACCCAGCCGCATTCTTACCATCGCCGCTCTTTGTCTTGTCATTTTATTGGGGGACCAGTCCTCGAGGTAAGGCGATGCGGGGTCGACTAGTAAGCAGGGTTTAGCTAGCTCACAGTACCCTCTTCTGTAAGAGGAAATACAGGCAGTGCTTTGCATAGGATTTTTATATTTCATAGGTGCTTCCAGGATCTGGATTGCTTGAAGCCTTGACTTTTGTATCCACTCCCGTCGACACATTTATGTGACAGGCAGCTTTGTTCATTCGAACAGGTTGCACTTGTATCAAATTTCCCTATAACTGGGAAAATGGCGTTTAAAACGATAATGTAAATGCGAGATTCCTTTGGTTTCAGGATAGCGTTTGAGCGCTTTGTGTAGCAAAGCCTTACATCGAACACCTCTTGCTAGCTGCTTTGGTTTATTGCCTTCTGAGGCTTTCACTTAACCTAATATGGAAACAGGCTAAGAAATTAAACAGCCATTAAGAGGGCAGAGGAGGTTGCTATTGTTTAAGGCACGTCGTATAGGAGCAAACCGCCTATCCGGCTTTTATTTCTGCTGCAGATTTTTCCGACAAAACAAAACGTCTCCTTAGTGAGGTAGGCGCTGTAAGCATGAATAACCCATAAACACCAAGAATTTCATAGAATTAATCCAAATACTTTTACCGGCTCACGGATTGTGGGTTTCAAGGTCTACTGACATCCCCTTACCCATAGCAGCGGTCTTGGCTATTGCTTTCCTAAGTTTACTCCGGACACGATCAACGTGGAATGGCACACGGCAGCCAATCAGCTTAAAGCCCCATTTTACCCATTCTATCTAGCGGTGGATGGCACAGTAACTTGACATTAGGATCCTTGACCACACCAGCATGCAAGGCTTTTTAAGGGAAAACGGATACGACCTAAAACCATGCGATCAATTAAGCCAGGACAAATAATGATGCTTAAATATTTGGAAGAGCTGCAGTAAATAATAGGCAGTAAGTATTTAAGAACGAAGGAAAAAAGTCTGCATATTCGTATTCATGCTTCTGAATATGTTTGCCTCCGCGTATCCGGAATAGATTAATTTGCCTCTATTAGACTTAGACAATCTCTGCAGACTTTTAAGAAGAGGAAGAGGAGTGGAGGATGATCAGCCGGGAGAAACACGTTGAGGTTGACCAGTGTCCCGCAGTCGGTGTCTTATGGCAGATGAGGAGTGTATTCAACCACTGTAAATGAGCGCATTGGTCTAGTTCGCCATACACTCATGGCGCACCATTACACCTTGGGTCTGAGTGTAAATAAACACAGACATCTAGGTGTCCAACTGGACCATTTTGAAGTGCAGAGGGAAAGAGTTGCTCGTACTTATTTCGATATTTGCCTTTTTAAATTCTCTGTGTGGATTACAAGACGTGTAGGTCTGATTGGGACTACAGTCTTTAAATTTTTGTATATGATGGAATTCTACCGCTGCATGTGGCAAATGCGTCCGAGGCATTGCCTTGGCGTCTACAGCAATGGTGAAACATTTCGTTGGTGGTGCTAAGGTGTAGAAGCCGGGTACTCCGTAGCCTACACTCACCCGTAGACGATTTAACACCCGGGACACAAGTCAGACATTTCTGCTGTGGTAGAATCGTTCGAAAGTTTAAAATGCTTCCAATTTCCTCCTAGCTGCGATAGTAACCGCCTTCTAGACCTGGTATTCATTTTGAGAACATTTAGCCAATTTGTGAAATGCTTGGGAGCCTTATTAATCGTCTCTAGACGAATATGAACAAGACACGGATCCTCCTGCTTTCGGTTAAATCAATGTTTCTTCTCGAATGGCTCAGGTTTACTGACAAACTTTTTTATGTCGACATCGCTTATGTGGTATTAGATACACCTCTGGGCCACCTATCACTTGAAGTACCCCCTCTGACGTGTAGGCAAGTACGAAACACATTTATCAGGCTCCATCAATTTTTTAGGCCTGTAAGGCAGGTAAGAGAAAGAGAGTACGGTGAGAGTGCCACCTACCTGCCGTGCTTTTGAATGCTTGTGCATAGACGGTGGCATGTACCTTTAAAGTCGCGATCACAGGTTACAATTGGAATTGCATCCAACACTTTACCGGCTCTCTGCCTATTGAAACACCAAGCGCTTTGCAAGTAGTCCTCGTCTAACGCATTTTTTACACAGCGTCTGCAAGTAACGCGTTTTGACGTGTAGGACTGCCGTCATGTGCCAGCTGGTTTGGTGCACAAATAAGCCAGCCGGATTGGCAGACTCAGAAGCGCATACACATGGCTTGCGGTAGCAGAAGTGCTGGCCACTTGAAGCCCGGGCAGCTTCTACTTTGGTGCCATGACAGTTTAATCATGCTACTGGTTCTACTGCGAGAACTTGATGCTTCCCTGTGGCATCAAGGGTAACTTGGGGGAAGCGTGGTGGAATACCAGCACATACGTTGTTCCTTGTAAAGCCTCTAACGAGAGCCGGCATCTAGACAGACTAGTAGGATAGTGAATTCACAAAGATTCTGAGGGCTATTAAGCACTACGCGATGGTAAGGAGGTAAATCGGCTTCCCTCGTAGTGTTGACTGCACCATTAAGTTATCGGCAAAGCCAAAACGGTTGAATTTATTTGAAGGCGGAGAAAAAAGCTATTCCTATGGCTGCCTCATTTTGGACTTCATTTTCAAAATGGAATATAGTGTTTTAATAAATGGATTTTGTGGCCACTTTTCCATTATCGGCGCACATATGTGACACACATTATTTGCCAGTTTACGATAACCGCTACAAACAGGTTGGATTGACTCTGAGGTCATTTTTCATACTATTTGCCGATATTGGATGGTAGAAGCCGCTTGACCTCTGAGACCTTGATAGTGTCAATGAAGCCTATACGATTGAGGATTTACATCTATGAAGAATTTTCGATCGTTCAGAAAAAGGGTACATCAAACCGCCGAATCATCGAATGTTTTGGATTACATTCCACCGGCGAAATCATTTCTCTCCAGTAGATTTGTATTAGAGAGCATTTATTAAATTCATTAATTTGACGATCGTAGGATAGGGATAATCTAACCTGGTTCAAAACTGACTTTTCTTTAACCCTCCAATGTGGAGAGGAGTGGGCGTGTTGGTGCGGAGGGGGAGGGTGAGAGGGGTGGACTTGCCACTTGCTCTCATCATCATTCCACACCTGCACGACGAACTGACGACCAATAACAT
Organism: Taenia hydatigena; assembly: GCA_036345935.2. Lineage (NCBI taxonomy): Eukaryota > Metazoa > Platyhelminthes > Cestoda > Cyclophyllidea > Taeniidae > Taenia > Taenia hydatigena. The sequence continues at coordinate 21,014,102 of JADWOT020000004.1, forward strand.
AAAAGATTTTCAACCTCACCATCCCCTCGGCTTTGTTAAAATCGCACCAGATATTGGGAAGTGATGCTGGTGAAGGGAAACGGGTGGATGCCGCTGCATTCTAATCGTAGTTGTCCACTGCACCGGTGCTCGGGGGCCAAAATAATAATATATATCCGGGGGCAGATTCAGAGAGGGAGGGCGGTCCGGGATTTTGTAATGCGACGCAGATGCACGTTGTTTTCTGGCAAAGTAATTTACCTCGAATTGGGATAAATTATCACCCACGTGGGAGTTTTTAAAATCATGGACGGGGGCAAAGGTAGGCTTTAGAGGCGAACAGTTACTATTGGAACCGATACCGCTTCTTTGTAGGATTAGGTCCTTCACTTGGGATAGGTAGAGCCGCGACAACTAGGCTAAACTCAATCCCTATCGTCCAAGCGTGACATCGAGGTAGGAATACAGACGAGAGGATCACAAAGCATGCGTCGGTAAGGTGAGGTTACCCTACTTAGCCACGCACACCTTTCCAAGCTGCCACATTTGTCCTTGGTGCAAATTTTGAACCAATCAAGTTGAAGTTTTTGGCAAAACATAAAAGTCACATGATTCCTCTCCAATGTAAATCCAAAACTTTCGGCTAAAATAGTTGATGCATCAATGAGAAGGAAATATTTAAAATTGGCACTACATACCCAGGTGCCGGGAAAAAAGGCGTTCACCGGAACCCGCCTCTATTCCAAAACATCAATGCAAATACTCTATGTACGAGGTAATCGACAGCAAGACAAGTGTCCAAGTTTTAGCCAAACATCAAACTCAAACCGCTCAATTACCAAATCCTCTGGAGGCGATAAAATCTGAAAGTGGAACTGAACTTATCAATCCTCTTCACTACAGATAACGTCACTGCTTACACACACCTGAAGCTGGTTTCATCCGCCTTTATGCTATAGTACATCTACATTAGCCTCCCCATGAACTTTTACTTGCAACAAATCCTTTCACTTTGTTGCGTTAGGGACTCACCAAACACCCCAGTGGAAGCGAAATATGTTATTATGCACAAATTACATAATCATAAGCAAAAGTAGGTCGCCATCCACCACTTCGGCTGCATGATAAAAAGGGAGAGCATGGAACAGCAATAATTAGCTTTCTTTCGTGCAAAAAAATGAGTAGATGAAACTAACACTAAAAATGTTAATAATGACATTGGCAGTAACAACAGAATAAGCTTGGTCAGTTAGTTGACCTTCTCGAAGTACGCCTTCGCCTTTTCAACATCAGGCTTCATGGAAGGTGATTCAGGAGTCCAGTTCGCGGGACAAACTACAAAAAACGCGGAGTTCAGATTGCACCTCCACTAACAGGATCTCGTTAGAAAAAACAACCACCACAGCATCTAACTAATTTCTTTCTGACCAAAACACAAAAAACACAGGAACGAAAATACCGTTACTAGACTAAGAAAATTCCACAACTGCTACATTAAGCTCAATCATTCAGTTGCAGATCCCTCATCGCCCCTCAACATCAACCAATCGGAACCCACGAAATTCCCAGTGTACCTTACAAAAGTGAAAAATACACTGAAAGTGCGGGAATTTGTAACAATTTACGCAACATTGCATTTAAGAGGTGTCAATTAATGTTTGCTCAGTGGCTATGTGAGGAAGGCTAAAAGTTAAACAAAAAACAATACCAGACGATGAAAAGCCATGTCGACGGGCAAATTTGATAGGATAAAACAAAGAAACCACTCACAAGGAACAAATTAAGCGGCAACTGACAACGAGCACTCAGTAATAAGATACAGAGAGAGGGATTCGTCTTATTACGGACGTATGCCATGAGATAGATCGTTTTATGCATACTTCGCCAAAGTGACAGACAGTAAAAGCGCGTGTATAGAATTGCACACGGTCAAGAAATTTGTCAATGGAGGCACAAGACCCGAACCCGATAGCTTTTTTGCACCAAACTAACACCTCGGCCAAACTACCAGACAGCACGGCACACCGCTCATCAGTAAGACTTAAATGGTGTGAATATTTTGAAGATGACCGTTACAAGATCGACTATGGCGGTGCCCAGAGTTCCCTGAACAAGAAGACTAGCCGTACTTTCAATCACTCATCCAGCACATGAAAAGCCCCACTCATGTTTGACCAGCCTATAGCCCATCGTGCGGTAAACATTTACAGGAAGCGAACACTTCTGTGGAGAGGGTGAGCTTGGTCATTCACAAACATGGGCAGAGCAAAAATAAAACAGTCTTCTATTTCAAAACTATCAGTTGTTGATCGAACGTTGGAGTGTGTTTGTCTATAATAATAATTGCCAGTTTAAAGAATAGATAAAGTAAACACTTCATGAAAGCTATCTTTTCATTCTTTAACAGTTAAAGGTTCATAAGGCGACAATAATGATAATGCTGTGGTTGTGAGGGGGAATAAGGCTCGAAGAAAGCAAAATTCCGTAAGGCAATGTAGATTCGGAATTAGCGATCAGAAGTCAGGTTTTCACCACTTGAAAGCAATTCTGTTTGGAACGTGCCAGGAGCATAGCAACAAAAGAGTAAGTACAGGAACCAATGCTTTCACCAGTAAATTCAAGTACTCATGCACTTAAAGCGGCGTAGCGATAGTCCAGAAAGTAGATACTTTGTGACAGCTAAGCCTGCAGCAGCAACCATGATGAAGAACACAACTAGAGGTGACAAAATCCACGGATAAAAGAAATGCTTAAGCACCACTCACCTTCTCCATGTTCATCAACAAACTGGAATGCCTTAACAAGACGAAGAGTTTCGTCAACAGAACGACCGACGGGTAAGTCGTTGATTGTCATACTGCGAATAATACCTTTTTGGTCAATAATGAAAAGTCCGCGGAGAGCCACACCAGCGTCCTCCAGTAAGACTTCATATTCCCGCGATATCTCCTTTTTGTAGTCGGCTAAAAGGGGATACCTTAAACCGCCCAACCCTCCTGCCTAAAGATACAAGATATCGCCGATCAAATACCAAATTTATGAAAGTAAAAGTAAGCTTAGTAACTGTGAAAGTGCTCACCTTCCGCGGCGTATTGATCCAAGAGAGATGACTGAAATGTGAATCTGTAGAAACGCCGACAATGCTGCATCCGATTCTGATAAACTCATCAATGCGGTCAGAGAAGGCGATGAGCTCAGTTGGACAGACAAATGTAAAGTCCAGAGGATAGAAAAAAAGGACTAGATACTTTCCAAGGTAGTTTCGCAACTCAATTTCCTTAAATTGACCGTCAACAACAGCAGTTCCAGCAAAATCAGGGGCTTTTTGCGTGACTTTTGCCGAGAAGCCACGGTACTGGAATGCTGGCACAATGCGTGTAGATGCGGAAAGCGAGGCGAAAAGTTTGGAACGAAGATGAGGCATAAGACGCTGCATTGTTCTGAAATCACTAAACAATTTATAGAACAAATGCATTTAGAGGCGACTAGATCTTGAATATGAAGACAATCAACGATCAAACTGATTACATCAAGACCGACACCAAACGCAGGTAAAGAAACATATGTATTGCATCATTGCTACATGAAAGCTCATTAGAAAAACCCTTGACCAGCGACAACCAGGAGCACAATAACAGCAAAAAATACCAGCTTCAGAGGAAGGAGTTATTGATTGAGACGTTTCAGCATGCATAGAGAACACTCTCCTGTGTCAAACCAGGTGACTAATAATAGCGTGAACCAGAGACTAGTTTCTTGTTTGGTCAGCGCACTTGAGCATTTCGAGTGATACGATCAACAAACACCAATGAACCCGTCGATAAAACCCAACACTCATCACCAGACTTTAAAAGTATCTATGTGAGCAGAATCGAAACGGTGAGTCGCGTGATATCACCGATGAAAACCGACCTAGAGCACAAAACCACTGGCTTGCAAGATAACAACTTAAACAAACAAAGACTTCAATTATGCCCTAAAACTTATAAATTTAATAATAAATATCAATTCGAGGACTGGTTTTAACGTTATAGCAAAGCTTATGTGAACCATTCTTCTAAATGAGCAAATTAGTAATATCTATAAATCCCATGGAAAATGAGACTAATATTCAACTCTCATAAGGAGCAGAACTTGATAACGTCCCAGATAACCATCATTTTCAGTTTCAACAAAACGAAATTTTTTAGGAGTGCGTTAAGCTGGCATTTTTCTAAGCTTTTAAAGTTTAACATTTGTACAAATTTTGGTCCACAAAAGCTTTGCGGACTATTTCTTTCATTATTGCGAATTGACTCAAATGGCTCGAGAACGACTGGCGATTACGCAATATGTATTCTTCCAGAATAACTTATGTAATAAGTCAGTTACAAAACCTTGTTGTTTGTCCGACTTCAGGTCTCGGTTTCGACCACTCGTCTGCATTGAGAGGACGGAACTCTGAGCCATGCCAGTAGCCTCAGTTCCCTTCTTTTCTTAAAATATATACGCCTCAAGGTGCTATACTTGTAGTACCTTGTTTTTTGGAGCTACCGGTTCCGGTCAGGAACACAAAGGTAGCCGTATTGCCCTAAAAGGCAAAAGAAGGCAGAATGCTAGGTTAGAATACATTGTGGAGGGTTCCTCCTCTCCCTTCTGGTACTCTTGTTAGTGGAAGTCTGCGTATGTTTTGACATCTTTAATATATAAGGTGATAATTACACAACTAGGCGAGATGTGGGGGTTCAGGCCAAGGAAGTGTCACGCTCCAGCGAGTCTATACGCTGCTCCGTCACGTGATTCAAATTGTTTTTCCGTCTCTGGCCTACAAAGCACACTTAAAGAGTATAAGTACTACAATATATATTCAAAGAACAGAGGAAAATAAGCTGCTGACATGGCTCGGAGGCCAGCCTATGTAGCTAGGGCAATACGGCCACCTCTGTCACCCTGACCGAAACTGATAGTTCAAACAAGCAAAGTATTACTGCAAATGCCTAATGGCAAAATTCGACACCTACCCGACAGCTGCTCATTGCATCGAGATGTAACCCAACAAAAGCGCTCTGTTGGTCGGCTACAATGATGAAGCCTATGCGCTACTAGAAGAAAGGAAATCACCCATTATTGTAGCTGAATGCGACCAACAAGGGCAGTGCCAGACGACACCCAAAGGACGGAATGGTTATGCAACACTTATGTTTTTAAATGTAATTCATAGGTTTGGAGACGATTGGGCAATTTGAATCTGGTCCTGAGGCGAAGTTCGATCCTCCTAGTACGAATAGGCTTCCCTCTTAACTGCTCCTAATACGCTACATTTAATTGCATTAAATGCAACAAAGGATGCCAAGCAACATCCAAATATCTTATGTTGGGGATAATAAATGGAAGGAGGAAAAAGGAAGAAACCTCTAAACCTTGCAAAGCACTTTATAACCGATATGCACTGTAATAGTTTGCTTATTCTGATTGCCGGTTTTGGTCACTTGGGTGGTCGTATCGCCCTAGCCCTCAGGCAATGTTAGCAGTTCAATTCCTTCTATTTATTGAATTTATATTCTGCCCTAGTATTATGCCTTCTTTTGCTTTCTAAGGAACCTCGGGGCGCTACAGGCACAAAAACAAGCTTACCACTTTAGACCGAAAATCAGATTTTGCCATTCTGATTTTTGATTACATGTTCTTAGTTGCTCTAATGTAAGGTAGTCTTTTGTTAAAAATTATAAGTGCGCCCATGTAAGCCTGTTGGCATTGCTGAGTTTTAACATTGCATTTGCCCCGCGAATTGTCGAAGACAAATTAAGCCAAGTTTAAAGCTTATTTCGGCCATCTAATGACGAAGCCTGATCGTGTTCATTTGTTAAACTTAAGAGATATTACGCGGCGGACGTGAATTTCCAGTTTCGTGTTAGTCTCTTGGTGGTTTTGGGTGCGCTTGGACTTTAGGTGAGGAGTCTTTATTTGTATACGAACTGGAGAATTTCTGTGAGCGTTGGGCTTTGCTTGATGTTCGTGGCGCTTTTTACTCTTAACCTGACACAAATGTGTATCTTCGGTAGAGCATTATCCGCTATGCGTGGACGTACCACCTAGTAATGCTAGATGCGAATCCCACATCCGCCATTACCTGCTACATTTTCAGGTAAGATTGGAATGCAGTGTATGATCCATTGTCGCGTTTTTTTGTGTAATAAAAGACTCAATGCATATTTTGAGTGGCAGCATACCTTTACAATTTGCCCGCAGGACTTTCTATATTTTATACATGGTAAAAGGTGCGTTATTTTCATGATTCTAATGTCCGTATTGGCAGAAAATATGTCAAGGGTGCGGGACGCCTTGTAACTTGATCGTTTATTGACTTCGAAACAATTGTTTTGTGCTAATATTATCTTTGTAAAACGCATTGTGTTGCCTTAGTAATTACTAGTCGCGGGTTCAGCTTTGACATGAGTTGGTGCTTGAGGCAGACTCAGAGGCAAGAGGATGGCTACTCGGAGACTCGTAGCTCTTTTCTTGCCACTCGCTTTTATTTTTGTTAGTTTTGCTGATAATTGGACGTTCACATTACCATCTTTTCAATTTTCCTCTTTCTTCCCTCTAAGATGCTACTAACTTTACATTGTGGTAAAGCAACATTTGATGAACCAATGGGATGATAAGCAATGCGAGGGTGGTGAGCTAACTGCAGATGCGCCCTCTTGGGCCTGCAATGTGGGTTTTGTCATGGTGCGTTTGGCGGCATAGCAATAGGTGTCCTTTTTTGCACAAGCATTGGACAATCGCATGGCCGCAAGCTAAACAGACGAAATAGGTGAGAGACTAGTGTTGAACTGATGGCGAATTGCTGCAGTGATTGGGTCAACATTAAAATGGTTGGAATGAGGAGCAGTGTTACAGAGCCTTTCTAAAATCTAGTCTAAGTCCTTCTCGTGAATTTGGGTCGGTTTACTTTCGCGACCGCGGTGTAAGCTTCTATTTTACAAGTTAATTATTTTTCCCCGTTGTGCATCAATGTCTTAAGTTTTCTGTTGAGTGAGATACACGAAGGAAAGTCAAACTAGTTTTCTTTGTCTAAGGACAACACTCACGTTCGTTCGTTATGCTGAGCAATTATGAAGGGCAGCGATTGAAGATGTCCTGGTGGTTTGGCAGATAGTGGGCAATTTCAATAAGGAAGGATTTTGGCGCATTAGGCCTCATTTATTATGAACAATGAGGAAAATCTACCAAGCACTTGGCCTTATATGCTGCTGAAATCGTTGCGCACCCATAATGTGTTTTTTTTCTCTCTGGAGCACTTTGAGATAAGCATTGGGACCTTAGTAAACAGCACTAGGTACTAATTTTGCACTCTAAACTTATCAGCACGGTATTCCTTTGTTGGAATAATCAGCCTCTCAAAGATTTTGAATGGTGATAATGAGCAGTCTCATTGACCATCGCTCGTTCTGCAACCGTCACAGCTCGTAACTTTGGTTATGGGACGTTTTTTTAACGGCATCAGGCTGCCAACGACATGCATCGTTGTTGACGGTGGCATTGGCAAGGGAGAATGTGGCTGTAGAAGCCGACCAATGGGAGCCCACTCCGGCCGCGTTAAGCGCTTTTGAACTTGTCGTTGTCATCGGCAGATGTGGTATTACAATTATTTGGCAAATCGATCCCTCTGAAAGTTCCTCTGCTTAGTGTGAACTGTTCGTTCACACGGTACACAAGCGGCGCTGCTTCTACCTGGAAGACTCATGGAAGGTGCCACGCGGCATTGGTAATCTGGTAAGTACTTCCCCGTGGAACAGTATGCTGCATAAGTTGAGGCAGACGTTACCGGCTTACAGTATTTATTTTTTTTTTTGGTTTTTTGTCATAGTAATTCAGGTTTTGCCGTCTGTAATAACAGTATGGTGTGAGGCGAGGCCAACACGAAGTAGGTGTGGAGTAATTGGAAGTAATGCTACTATCTTCTTTTGTATGTAAGTGTGGGCTCCCGGACATTTCGTTTTCTTGCTTGATAATTGTTTGCCTAATGCTGATGGCGCTCGACGTAAGTTATCAGGAAGCTTTCTTATATTGATAACTTTTCCGAAGAGGCGTTTTTAATGACGTCTTCAGGTGCGGATGTTGCAGTGAGCGGGCTGGGACATTGTCCGGGTGAGATTAATTTGTAGGAGGAACGGGAAACGCCCAATGATTTTATGCACCACTTGCTTCTGCAAGTCCCATTATTAAATTGTTCAACTTTGGGATTTGTTTGTGCGTGTTGTTTAACGGTCTTCTACCGGTTGATGGCACTGAGTGATGCCGCTGCCTTAGGCAAGCGGTCTTAATTGTTCTGCTAATATGGAGGTCTCGAGGCCGTGGCGCTGACAGGATTTCGACTTTTTTGCTTTTAGGTGTGATGGCCAGCGTGTTCTCATCATTCCCCACAGAATCCGTTTCCACCACAAGGGATGAAGAGAAGGCTACTGATGTACCACGAATACCGAGGAGAGCACGGAGGTTGGTGCTGGAAGAGGGGACTGTGTAATGCGTCGGTAGTTTTTCGAATGACGGGGGCCGGTGATGAGTCACTCATTTTTTTTTTCCGCCGTCGCACCCTCATCGAGTGGGCCGTGGGTACTTGGAGTAGTTTTTTATTCTGTCCGAATATTGTGTCTTTTTTAATCTTCTTGGGTGCTGAGAGAGGCTGAAGGCACTCTAGCGCGTATTTATTTATGCAGTAATGGTGGGTATATTCTATTTCGACTTAAAGAACTGTTGGTCGTAGTTCATTCGTGTGACTACGTGACAGCTGCGGCATATTTTGCTTTAAAAGGCACAATAATGTTCTTATTTTGTTGGGCTGTTGTTGATTGTTGGCACAGATGATGGGTGCGTCTCTACTGTTGAGCGTGTCATAAATTGTTAAAAGGGTGACATGTTGCTACTTAGTCTTGAGAGTGGGTTTAAAATGTGCAGGATGTGTGACGGCGTCAGCCACTAAAACTTGTCATTGCTGGAAGAAAAACAGCCAACCGTGCCATCCACTAAATTTCCACGAAACCAGGGGAGGGGGGAGTACCACACCAATGACTGCGATGCTGTGCTGCCACCTTTATTGACGGGTGGGCTAGAGAAGGGTACTCGACTGATGGGCATTCGAGCACCAGTGTCGTGACATCGCCTCTTCCTCGGATCAGATCAACTCCCCACCCTATGGTTTAGTATAACTACCAATTGAAACACGAAATCACTTTATTGACAATCAGTCAACGAAGCAGTCTAAACAAAAGTGAAGAAGGGGATGGGCAAAATCATTTACTCGGGGAGTCAGTCAGTCATTCAATCAAAAGATAAGTCAAATG